>JAYESA010000009.1:98151693-98176693 GCA_036927795.1 Iris macrosiphon
AGTACATTGAATGCACTAGTGGGGAGGCTACTCGCCCGCTCGTCAAATCCAAACACGTAATACAGGTTCCGTACACTAACTATTAAGTTGTCTTTCTAGTTGCCTTAGGATCAGTTTCATGCAAACATTGAATAGCCTAATTCGTGTGGCAGTGCGCCGTGCGACATGAGAGGAAACACGGTGAGACTTACCGACTTACCATTTGTCCTTTCCTGTCCAAGGCAAACATTATTAATTCAAGCACGGGCAAGTATAAACATTCAGGGGCATTCATAATGAAAACCAAGGCAATAGCATATGCAACACGAGAGTCGTTATGTTCAGATCGTTCATGTGTTCAGTTGTTCATTGATGCGATGCAGTGACTCGCACGCGGATAGCCGCTAAGCGAGGATGACTTATCTATATGAACAGTTGTCGCTAGCATAGCCATAAAGGACCAGTTTAGTCTTGAACAAGGATGGAAAGCAACAAAGATTCAGTGGTGGCTGCAGACCATCCTGTCCAGATGTAGTAGACTAATGTGACATTCCATCCGGATCGGATCGGCCCCGGTGCCCCGGAAACCGTCTGTGGAACACAGTGACCTTGTTTCCAAGTTGTCCGCGACATGCAAGTCTGTAAACTGTAGGTCTCTTGTCTGGTACATGAACAAGTTCGAGGCAGTATGTGTATATATTGAACAAGTCCGGTATGGAACGAGTTCGAGGCAGTATATATACAGAACTTGTTGAGGTATGATTCATTAATTCAGTAGTGTATCGATTGCCAGGCCAATTAATTCAGTAGTTTGCTCCACGAGCTGTGATTCAGTGACTTATTCATTCATGGTGCAAATTTCCTGGTTCGGGAATTGCCTTGGTGACATAACGGTCCCGGACACTTTCAGGTTCCTCCATGCACGGAACGACTACTTAGTAGTCTTCCGGGGTTTGGATGAAAACATATCAACATACAAGCAGACAAGCATGCGTTTCTAAGGAACGTAAGAAGACACATTTGCTCGGACCCGAAGGTAAGCCGAGAGATGAAACCATAAGGGACTTAGCATGCGAGAGTCTGAATATAAGCAGTATTTCAATTTTCATGTTCTAGCACAAGCAATTACAAGTTGGGATTATTCCCTTAGCTAGGTGCGTTGGATTCATTAGCATGCATGGGTGATTCACCTAGCGACTATCATGAATATTCCACATTTTATGTGTGCTGGCTAAGCAAAGACAAGTTCACCGTAACCACCCACCTTAGCGATGATTCACCTCGGTAGAGCGATACGTCAAGCGATCCTCTGAAAGCCTAAGCTGAATTCCTGTAGGGACAAGTCTGGATATCCTTTGCTTCTCTTTTTGAGGCAAAGCGGGTCGGGACAGTTGCACTATTGCCGTTTTGAGACGGCAGCTCGCTTGAGTGGAACGGGGTATTACACGTTGAGACCGTGTCTTCGGAGGCATCCTGAACACAGATAAAAAGAAGTCAATACGGTGCAAAATACGATATCAATGAAGGACAATAATATTGCAAAAGAAAACAATTTCAGGAAAATTAAAGATAGCAAAAGAAATCAAGAAGGATCCTAGTTGTGATTGAGCACACTCTCTCTCAGCCTATATCCTATATTCTATTACAGGTAAACCTATAAACTAGACCTGCATACTAGACCATGCATAGGCCGCCACCAAAAAAGTGTCACGACCCGCACCCGAAAAATCGGACATGAGTCGTGGGTACGTCCAGCCTACACCGCAGAATCGGCAGTAGAACGCAGTCTAGGTCCGTTCTAGGTCACAACTATATATATCTCACAATAACCTGTCAATAATCTCTCCAAAAGGAGGGCAATCACGCAATATATATAAATAAAATCTCAATCACAATAACTAGGGGAAGAGTAAAAGCACGAAAGATATCAACAAGGAAACAAAGAACCAAAGAGCAAGTACAATATCCAATATACAGTCCAAGTCTATAGTATGCAACATCTCACAATAACAAAATAATACATACAGTCATCCAAAATACCAACTGGGAGCAACCCAGTGAAACCCACCTAGCTGAACTAAGGTGCTAACGGTGTCTCCTCGACGGGCTCCTCCTCAATCTCCGGGTCACAACACTCCTCGATGTCCGGCCCGTAAAATGTCGGACAAAAATCATCAGGATCCTCTGGAAAAAATATGCCCAGTCAGGACTTGTGCGAAGTACATAACTCTGAAAGCAACTCCAAATACATGGTAAGATGTATATGACTAGCAATAGAAAAGTATACGAGATGTACAAGAAAATAAATACATGGTGGAGCAGATAAAGTAGCTGCAATGTAAAACTGGAGAACAATACAAGTAGTAGAGAAGTAACTGCATGTGAGAAAACATGAATACTAGCTAAGCGCCTTGAGCACAAGTTCGTTATGTGATCGGCTTAGGTTGCACATGAATAATCTACGATAACTCCGTTATGCGTGAGTTGCATAACCAACATACACATGAATACTGTTTGGCTTTGATCACATAACCAACTCCTACTCCCCTCCCCTACTAATACTCTTGGATCCAACCACGACACGCTACGTACATGCTAAATAACTCGCGCACATGAAGGCGAGAGCACACGAAGCACATGAGAATCAATACCCGAAGCACATGATAAAATACACGTGATAGAGTACCCGCTGAACACGGTAAGGGGGATAACATCTCATGACGGGATCCACTAGTACCAGCTCGTGAAACAATGTGTCAGAATCAAGTATTACAGTTCTAAAACATGCGATATATACGCTATCATGAAATGGAAACAATTAGAGGTAGGTACTCGCCTGACGTGTCACGATCCGCACCCGAAATTTGGGCACGAGCCGTGGGTATGTCCAGCCTACGCCGCAGCATCGGTGGTAGAACGCTGTCTAGGTCTCAAACATAACTCATCTTGTCAATAGTCTCAACTCCATAAGGAGGACAATGATAATATATGAATCCACAGTTTAATAATATACTCAATCACAAGGCTATATGAAAGTAATTAGCACGATGAGAAATAAGGATAAGAGTTCTATCATAAGTCAACACAAATATAAATACATCATAAGTCCAGTGTCTAGATGTCCTCAAAAGTCACAACAATAAATACAACTCAAATCTCAGTCTAGTACAATAATACATGAAATATGATAGTCTAAGTGCATGTAGGTAGAATCTCCTCTAAGATGGGTAACTCCTTTGGGATTTCTGGAATGAAATCTCCCTCTGCTCCCGGGCCATAGTGGGTAGGGCAAAAATCCTCCAAATCCTCTGAAAATGTTATCCAGTCAGGATTGGAGCGAAGCACAAACACTAAACAGCAGTTTCATTTATGTTGACAAAAACTATAAAACAATGTAAGGAATACAAGATGAAATAAATACTGAAAATGTAGAGTACTAGAGAATATGAAATGAGCAATGAAATATCTAGCAATGAACAAATATATAAGTGAATGCTAGAACAAGTGAATCTGAAATAAAGAATAAACATCTGGCTAAGTGTTTGAGATATCAGTTTATTATGTGATCGGCTTGGGACAGATCAGGCTGGTTACATATGATTAGCTATGATTCATGTAGGTCAGGCTAACCATCTGGTTAGCTATGATGCAAGTAATGGTCAGGCTAATCATATATAACAGCTATGAGGCATATAATGGTCAGGCCGCACCCGACGTGAGATGTGGGGTGAGCTATGATGCATGTAGAGTTGGGTATGATCACATAATCTACTAATATTTCCCCATCCCTAGCTAGCACGATGGATTCCAATCACGACTCCTCATGACGGATATCTAGGGTGCTAACCCGTGTATCCACAGTGTCAGAGTCAAGTATAGTATACAATTGAATTTATAGAATTAATCAACAAAACGAAAACTGTCAGAGAATGTACTCGCCTGTGGTCCCGAAGAAGGTACGAGGATCGATGTCCATGATGAAATCACAGTGACCTAATTGTGGAATATTAATGTCAAAATACTGAATTAAGGGAAATAATATGTTTAACTAATTAAATGCGAGGCTTCTAGGTCATGGCTCAGTCTATACTTAGGTTAACTAGGCCCACTAGTTGATTCTATATCATACTTCAAAGATAGAAAATAACTACAAACATCTGCTATTAATAGCTATATTAGATACTAGTAGGTTATAAAATCCTTGTGCATAGTTATAAGATGCTATCTTATTGTACTAGTATTACATGATCCATGACACTATATACATATTCTATTACATTAACATACCCTGGTACACCATTAGACACTCAAACACAAGCCAATACCTACACACCCTCACCTACACTATACTTGCACAACACTACTCCATTGAAGCAGATACACCAGTACCTCATATGAATATACCACAATATTTATCTGCACTCTCCACTTGCTACTTACTTGTGTGTGTTTTTCTCCTTAACTGATATTCAATACACTACACTCACTGGAAAACTGATGCCCAGTATCAGTTCTCCTACCACAATACCAAATCCTCCAAGTGCAGAACCCCACTTGGGCATTAACACTCCAGTATGTCCAACTGCTCACATAGAGAACTAACTCACACTGACAATTTACACTGACCAACTACTCACAGTTCCTATATTAGTTCACTACACACAGGAACACACACACAGTTACATACACAGGCACATAGAACTGAACTTCTCACTGATACTTAATCCCCCAATGCCTGATGCACTGATGCAAGAACACAACAGCAACTCTCTGATATAGCATCTAAACCCATAATTCCTACTGATACTAACCCACAGTGTTAGTGTCATTGAGACACTGACTGAGACTAACATTTAAACTTGACAATACACTATTACCTGTGAGGAACCCAATCTTCACTGCACCCTAAAATACTGATACTCTAGAGAACTCACACAGAGCTCGACTGAAACATACACACACAGGCACACACACACAGGTACTCACACACAGGTACTCACACAGGCTCACACACACAGGTACACACACACAGGCACACACACACAGGCACACCACTGAAACTTCTCACTCACTCACAGGAATTACTGATACTTCCTAATTTTCCAACCAATGTACACCCCTACACTGAATACCAACTCACTGAACTTAGAACTCCACACACCTAACACATATACTGAGACACAGAACTCCCTACACTACTACTGTACTGAAAACAGTATAACACACCACACACAAGAACTAGAGCTCACTCCCCCATATACTACTCACTGCACATATCCTACTGATACTAACCCACAGTGTCAGTAAATTGCCCACTGATACTCAACACAAACTGACACATAAACATTGATACACGATACATGAACTAAACTCACAGAACTTAACTGCACTTAACACACTGCTCACTCATCCCAAACTCAGAACTTCAAAACCTCGACTGCACAGTAGCCCCAAATGCACATCACACCAAAGACTCAACTTACCTAGTTCACACAGAAACTAAGATCCACTAGGTCAGTGTCATCGAGACACTTAGACTCCCACAGACACGACACAACCCGACCCTACACAGAATACCCAACCCTTGTTCCCACTGTCAAAACACACAGTTCATCTCAAACCCGACTGTGCACAGGAAACCCCCAATCACACAACCTATCTATACACATATGCAAATATATCTATGTATATAGATTTATGTATATCAAAACATGCAGTAATTTGAATACATTAGATAGGTAAACCCCTAAGGGGCATTCCATCGAACACATGTGTGCAGAAAAATGGATTCACATAAGAACCCATGAATCCTCAAATCAAAACCCTAAGAATCGAGATCTAACCTACACGTAGGAGATGTAATCATGTCTACATGCAAACCCCTAGGATTAGGGTTCATGAAATGGGGGAAAACCAACCGTGTGAACACCAAAACCCTAGATCCACCTAGGTTTTCATGGAGAAACTCCAAAAACGAAATCTAAACAATTTGGTGGGTTCCTAATGGCCAAACACAAATGAAAAACAGAATTAAATGGGTTTAAATTCGGATCATCACCTATTGGGAGATGATTTCCCAATGTAGGTCCTCTTCTTCAAGCCTTCTTGGTCCAAGCTCCTTGATTCCTTTTGCTGGAGGAGGAAATGGATTTCTAGGGTTTTAATTTCTAGAATTTATGGGGAAGGAAGGGTTTTTCTAATGGAGGCTAGGTTTAGGGCTTTCTTTATGAAGGAAGAGGCTTGAGGGAGGCTTCCCTTCATTATATAGGGCTAGGGTTAGGGTTTCAAATGCAAGGGTTTAATTAACCCTTCATGTTTAGTCATGAAGAATTAAATTAATTAGGGTTTAGTCATTTCTAGGGTTTTAAATCTAAAAATAAAAATGCCAATTAGGGTTTCACTAAAAACTAGAATACCAATTAGGGTTAGGTCACAAGGTTAGACCTAATAGGTTTTTAGGGTTAACCTAAAACCTAAACATCTAGAACACCTTATAACTTATTTAATAAAACTCATCTCACATATTTACATAATTAAATTAAACAGGAAAATTACAATAATGTCCTAATCTGGAAATGTGGTAGTGACAAGTCTACCCTCCAAAAAAAAAATCGTCCTCAAAATTGGATTGGACTAGAACAAGAACGAAATCAGATAAGGAATTATACCTCAGGTCTTGAAGAGATACGGGTATTGCCCGCGCATTTCGTCCTCTCTCTCCCAGGTCGACTCCTCTGGAGAGTGATGTCTCCATGCAACACGAACCAAAGGAATAGTCTGGTTTCGCAACACCTTCTCTCTACGATCCAAGATCTCTACGGGCTGCTCAGGGTAGCTGAGAGTCGGACCAACCTCGATCTCCGAGTGATCTAGTACGTGACTAGGGTATGTCACGTACCGCCTCAGCTGCGACACGTGGAACACGTCATGCACTCCCTCTAGTGCAGGTGGCAAGTCTAGTCTATACGCCACTGCACCGACCCTCGCAAGAATACCGAAGGGTCCGATGTAGCGTGGAGTAAGCTTCCAGCCTCCTCCAAAACGAATCGTGCCCCGCGTCGGAGAAATCCGTAGGAACACTAGATCGCCAACCTAGAACAAAACAGTCTCAACACACAGTCTAAACAAAACAATCACAAGCCAAAATAATAATAATCTATACCTGAAACTCAAGGGGTCTACGGTGGCTGTCAGCCCAATGCCGATGTCTGTCCTGCGCCACTCGCAGTCTGTCTCTGATGAGTTTCACTTTTTCTGCTGCATCCACGACCATTTCTGGTCCTAGCAAGGCTCTCTCTCCGACGTCATCCCAAGATAACGGTGTACGACACCTTCGTCCATAAAGAGCCTCGAATGGCGACATCTCGATGCTGGCCTGGTAGCTGTTGTTGTAAGCAAACTCTACCAGGTGTAGATGATCCTCCCAAGAACCTCCGAGATCTAGAACGCAAGTGTGTAGCATATCCTCGAGAGTCTGAATAGTCCTTTCAGACTGCCCGTCTGTATGGGGGTGGTATGCGGTACTGAACTTGAGTTGAGTGCCCAAGCTAGCCTGCAGACTCCTCCAGAAGTGGGAAGTGAAACGACTATCCCGATCCGAGACGATGCTCACAGGAACTCCATAAAGTCTGACAATCTGCCGCACGTACATCTCTGCTAGCCTCTCTGTCGACGTGCCCACCTTGAAAGGTAAGAAGTGGGCTGATTTGGTCAACCTATCCACGATAACCCAAATTGCGTCCTTCCCTCCTGGAGAACGCATAAGCCCTGAAACAAAATCCATGGTCACGTGCTCCCACTTCCACTTTGGGATAGGTAAAGGTTGAAGCAATCCACCTGGCCTCTGTCGGTCCGCCTTTACCTGCTGGCACACTAGACACCGGGATACGAAGCGTGCTACCTCGCGCTTCATTCCATACCACCATACGTGCTCCCTCAAGTCTCGATACATCTTGTTGGCACCAGGATGCATCGAGTACTGAGAGCGGTGTGCCTCCTGTAAAACCTCCTCGCGCAGCTCCCCGCTCGGCACACACATCCTCGTGTCGTGCCGTAAAGACCCATCATCTGCGATAGTAAAGTCGTCTGACAATCCTGTCTGAACCTGTGCCATGATACTCCTCAGAGCCTCATCATCATACTGCGCAGCTCTGATTCTGTCCATCAGCTCAGACTGTATCTGCAATCCCCACATCTGAATCTCAACACCGGGAACTAGCACCTCAATTCGCAAGCCTTCCAGATCAGCCAACAAATGTCTATCCGTCGTCAAGTACATAGCCATCGGATACTTGCTCAAGGCATCGGCGACTACGTTGGCCTTCCCTGGGTGGTACTATAATAAGATGTCAAAGTCCTTCATCAACTCCAACCACCTCATCTGCCTCATGTTCAGCTCCTTCTGTGTGAACACGTACTTCAAGCTCTTGTGGTCTGTGAAGATCTCCACACGCTCTCCGTACAGGTAATGTTTCCACAGCTTTAGAGCGAAAATAACCGCTGCCAACTCCAAATCGTGGGTGGGGTAGTTCTTTTCATGAGGGCGTAACTGCCTGGAAGCATAGGCAATTACCTTTCCGTGCTGCTGAAGAACGCAACCCAAACCCTTCCCTGAAGCATCACTGTAGATAGTGAATACACATGTCCCCGCTAGCAACGTCAAAACTGGAGTTGTCGTCAATCTCTTCTTCATCTCATCAAATGCGGCCTGGCAATCCTCCGTCCAGACAAAATCCACATCTTTCCTGGTCAGCCTGGTCATCGACGCTGCAATCCTGGAGAAGTCTTGTACAAACCTCCTGTAGTATCCTGCTAGCCCGAGAAAACTCCTGATCTCAGCTACCGAACTGGGGGTAGCCCACGATTCCATTGTCTCGATCTTCTTTGGGTTAACCGAGATTCCGTCACCCGTCACCACATGCCCAAGAAATTCAACCTTGTCAAGAAAGAATTCACACTTTGAAAGTTTTCCGTACAGCTCCTCCTTCCTGAGAGTCTCTAAGACCAACCTCAGGTGCTCTTCGTGCTCCTCCGGGGTCCTGGAATACACAAGAATATCGTCGATGAACACCACCACGAACTTGTCAAGGTACTGGTGGAACACCTTGTTCATCAGGTTCATGAATACTGCCGGTGCATTGGTAAAACCAAATGGCATTACCATGAACTCAAACTGGCTGTATCTGGTCCGAAAGGCTGTCTTCGGCGTGTCTTCTCTCTTCACCTTCACCTGGTGATAGCCTGACCTCAAATCTATCTTCGAAAACACCTTCGCCCCGCTCAACTGATCGAAAAGATCATCTATCCTCGGCAGCGGGTATTTGTTCTTGATAGTGAGGTTGTTCAAAGCTCTATAATCGATGCACATGCGCACCGTGTCGTCCTTCTTCGGTACGAACAATACCGGAGCTCCCCATGGTGATGAACTGGATTTGATGAAGCCTTTGTCCTGTAGCTCCTCAACTTGCTTCTTCAGTTCTGCCAGCTCGCTGTTGTTGACTCTATAGACATGTTGTGAAATGGGCTCCGCTCCTGGCACCAAGTCTATAGAGAATTCAACATCTCTGTCTGGCAGCAAGCCTGGCAACTCCTCTGAAAATACATCCAGGAACTCCGCTATCAGAGGATGTGGCAACTCCTCTTCTTCCATCCTGGCTCCGCAAAATGTGCTCCTGCTCTGCTCCGCTGCTCCTCTGGCAACCTCGAACTCCGGCTCTCCTGGTGGTCGAAATAATACTCTGCCTCCATGACAATCTATAGTAGCATGATGCCTACTCAACCAGTCCATTCCGAGTACAATATCGTATCCCGGAAGTGGCATGACGAGTAAGCGCACGCTCAACTCTCGGCCTCCCACTGATACTCTTCGGTCCTTGCAATGATCACGGACTAGGATAATACCTCCGCCAGTCGTGATCTTGCAAGTCCTAGCTAATGGTTCTGTCTCTAAATGATGTTGAAGAACATAAGATACATACACGAAACTATGGGAAGCGCCAGAGTCAAATAACATAAATGTTGGATTGAAATCGAGAAGAACTAAACCTGTAATCAAGTCTCCTGCTGGCTCGACCTCCTCGACTGCCATGGCGTATGCTCGCCCCTGGGGTGCACCTCTCTGCTGCTGGTGCTGAACAAACCTCTGCTGCTGCGGTGGAAGCGGTCCCCTCTGCTGGCCTCCTGGTACGGTAGGTACCCTGGCTGGTCCCCTCTGGGCGACTGCTCCACCCTGGCCTGGACGAGTCTATATGGTAGGACAATCCCTCAGCTGATGTGTTGTCGATCCGCAAGACAAACATGTGCCCAACTCTTCATGTAGATCTCTCTAGTGTGTCCTGCCTTCCCGCAGTACGCACACTGGATGGCGGGCTGAGTTTGTCTCTGCTGCTGATGTTGCTGCTGATATGGCCTCTGCTGCTGGAAGTGTGGACGCTTGCCCGGTCCCGCACCAATGTTTGCTCCTCCTGAAGCATCGTGTCCGCTCTTGGGCCTGAGGTCCAAGTCATCCTCAGCTATATGGGCATCCATCAAAATGCCCTCGAAGGTAGCAGTGCGACGTCCCGACGTGCGAGACTTGATCTCCCTTGCCAGCCCCTTTCTGAACTTTCGGGTCCTGTCTCCTGGATCTTTAATCATCGATGGCGCGAAACGGCTCAGGCGACAAAACTCCGCGGCGTACTCATTAACAGACATGCTCCCTTGGACCAAGTCATGGAACTGACTCTCCAAGGCTCCCAGGGCAACATCAGGAAAGAACTTCTCCTTGAAGAGCTCCCTGAAGGCCTCCCAAGTAAGTCCTCCAACAAGTCTCGGCTCAGTGCGAAACCACATCAGGGCGATGTCGAACATCTGGCTGCCGGCGGCCTCGATCTGAAGAGCCTCCGGAAGCTGCGCCAAGCGCAAGTTTCTCTTTATGTCCTCTAGCCAATCATCAGCGTAGAGTATCCCCTCTGTACCTTTGAACTCCCGAGGCATCATCCTCTTGAAGTCCACAATGGTGCCCGACCTCTGGTGGTACTGGCCAGGATGCTGCTGCTGGGCGACTCTCTCCACAGCCTGGAGAGCCACCTGATGAGCATTCTCCATGCTCACCCTCATCATCTCGGTCTGGGCCTGGTGCGCCTCAGCCTGCACCCTCTGAGCCTCTGCTGACGTCCTCTGGACATGAACCATGCCCTGGATCAATGCGAACATATGTGCCCCATCGACGGGCACACCTCTTGGAAACTGAGTCGGTGGTGGTGGAAGAGGCTCTGTCACAACTGTAGGAACCCTCAAAACATGTGGGGAGGAGGACCCCCGAACAGTGCAGACACTCCCACATGCACAGGAGACGTAGGAGGTGCTGCGGGTGTCTGTCCAACAGGGCGAGAGGTGGCAGACCTCTCTGAATGTGCTGCTCCGAGTCTCAAGGACCTGGTCTTCGGCGGCATCCTGAAGACAGATTGAAAGAATCAATTAAGGTAATAGACACGATATCACCAAGGAAGGATAGTAAAAATTCTAAAGGAAATAATCATTAAGAGTAGCATTATAAGAATAAGAAATTTCCTAATTGTGATTGAGCATATTCACGACCTAATCCTATTTCCTAAAATAGGCTCGTAGCAATACTCTAAGCGAGCACCACTACGATATCGCTCTAAATGCGAATCTAGACCTGCATGGGCCACCACTAAAACGTGTCATGACCCGCACCCAAAATTTGGACATGAGCCGTAGGTGCGTCCAGCCTACGTCGCAGCATCGACGGTAGAACGCTGTCTAGGTCTCAAACACAACTCATCATGTCAATAGTCTCAACTCCATAAGGAGGACAATGATAATATATGAATCCACAGTTTAATAATATACTCAATCACAAGGCTATATGAAAGTAATTGGCACGATGAGAAATAAGGATAAGAGTTCTATCATAAGTCAACACAAATATAAATACATCATAAGTCCAGTGTCTAGATGTCCTCAAAAGTCACAACAATAAATACAACTCAAATCTCAGTCTAGTACAATAATACATGAAATAGGATAGTCTAAGTGCATGTAGGTAGAATCTCCTCTAAGATGGGTAACTCCTCTGAGATTTCTGGTATAAAATCTCCCTTTGCTCCCGGGCCGTAGTGGGTAGGGCAAAAATCCTCCAAGTCCTCTGAAAATGTTATCCAGTCAAGATTGGGGCGAAACACAAACACTAAACAGCAGTTTCATTTATGTTGACAAAAACTATAAAACAATGTAAGGAATACAAGATGAAATAAATACTGGAAAAGTAGAGTACTAGAGAATATGAAATGAGCAATGGAATATCTAGCAATGAACAAATATATAAGTGAATGCTAGAACAAGTGAATCTGAAATAAAGAATAAACATCTGGCTAAGTGTTTGAGATATCAGTTTATTATGTGATCGGCTTGGAACATATCAGGCTGGTTACATATGATTAGCTATGATTCATGTAGGTCAGGCTAACCATCTGGTTAGCTATGATGCAAGTAATGGTCAGACTAATCATATATAACAGCTATGAGGCATGTAATGGTCAGGCCGCACCCGACGTGAGATGTTGGGTGAGCTATGATGCATGTAGAGTTGGGTATGATCACATAATCTACTAATATTTCTCCATCCCCAGCTAGCACGATGGATTCCAATCACGACTCCTCATGACGGATATCTAGGGTGCTAACCCGTGTATCCACAGGGTCAGAGTCAAGTATAGTATACAATTGAATTTATAGAATTAATCAACAAAACGAAAACTGTCAGAGAATATACTCGTCTGTGGTCCCGAAGAAGGTGCGAGGACCAATGTCCAAGATGAAATCACAGTGACCTAATTGTGGAATATCAATGTCAAAATACTGAATTAAGGGAAATAATATGTTTAACTAATTAAATGCGAGGCTTCTAGGTCATGGCTCAGTCTATACTAGGTTAACTAGGCCCACTAGTTGATTCTATATCATACTTCTAAGATAGAAAATAACTACCAACATCTGCTATTAATAGCTATATTAGATACTAGTAGGTTATGAAATCCTTGTGCATAGTTATAAGATGCTATCTTATTGTACTAGTATTACATGATCCATGACACTATATACATATTCTATTACCTTAACATACCTGGTACACAATTAGACACTCAAACACAAGCCAATACCTACACACCCTCACCTACACTATACTTGCACAACACTACTCCATTGAAGCACATACACCAGTACCTCATATGAATATACCACAATATTTATCTGCACTCTCCACTTGCTACTTACATGTGTGTGTTTTTCCCCTTAACTGATATTCAATACACCACACTCACTGGAAAACTGATGCCCAGTATCAGTTCTCCTACCACAATACCAAATCCTCCAAGTGCATAACACCACTTGGGCCTTAACACTCCAGTATGTCCAACTGCTCACATAGAGAACTAACTCACACTGACAATTTACACTGACCAACTACTCACAGTTCCTATATTAGTTCACTACACACAGGAACACACACAGTCACATACACAGGCACATAGAACTGAACTTCTCACTGATACTTAATCCCTCAATGCCTGATGCACTGATGCAAGAACACAACAACAACTCTCTGATACAGCATCTAAACCCATAATTCCTACTGATACTAACCCACAGTGTCAGTGTCATTGAGACACTGACTGAGACTAACATTTAAACTTGACAATACACTACTACCTGTGAGGAACCCAATCTTCACTGCACCCTAAAATACTAATACTCTAGAGAACTCACACTGAGCTCGACTGAAACATACACACACAGGCACACACACACAGGTACTCACACAGGCTCACACACACAGGTACTCACACAGGCACACACACACAGGCACACCACTGAAACTTCTCACTCACTCACAGGAATTACTGATACTTCCTAATTTTCCAACCAATGTACACCCCTACACTGAATACCAACTCACTGAACTTAGAACTCCACACACCTAACACATATACTGAGACACAGAACTCCATACACTACTACTGTACTGAAAACAGTACAACACACCACACACAAGAACTAGAGCTCACTCCCCCATATACTACTCACTGCACATATCCTACTGATACTAACCCACAGTGTCAGTAAATTGTCCACTGATACTCAACACAAACTGACACATAAACATTGATACACGATACATGAACTAAACTCACAGAACTTAACTGCACTTAACACATTGCTCACTCATCCCAAACTCACAGAACTTCAAAACCTCGACTGCACAGTAGCCCCAAATGCACATCACACCAAAGACTCAACTTACCTAGTTCACACAGAAACTAAGATCCACTAGGTCAGTGTCATCGAGACACTTAGACTCCCACAGACACGACACAACCCGACCCTACACAGAATACCCAACCCTTGTTCCCACTGTCAAAACACACAGTTCATCTCAAACCCGACTGTGCACAGGAAACCCCCAATCACACAACCTATCTATACACATATGCAAATATATCTATGTATATAGATTTATGTATATCAAAACATGTAGTAATTTGAATACATTAGATAGGTAAACCCATAAGGGGCATTCCATCGAACACGTGTGCAGAAAAACGGATTCACATAAGAACCCATGAATCCTCAAATCAAAACCCTAAGAATCGAGATCTAACCTACACGTAGGAGATGTAATCATGTCTACATGCAAACCCCTAGGATTAGGGTTCATGAAATGGGAGAAAACCAACCGTATGAACACCAAACCCCTAGATCCACCTAGGTTTTCATGGAGAAACTCCAAAAACGAAATCTAAACTATTTGGTGGGCTCCTAATGGCCAAACACAAATGAAAAACAGAATTAAATGGGTTTAAATTTGGATCCTCACCTATTGGGAGATGGTTTCCCAATGTAGGTCCTCTTCTTCAAGCCTTCTTGGTCCAAGCTCCTTGATTCCTTTTGATGGAGGAGGAAATAGATTTCTAGGGTTTTAATTTCTAGAATTTATGGGGAAGGAAGGTTTTTTCTAATGGAGGCTAGGTTTAGGGCTTTCTTTATGAAGGAAGAGGCTTGAGGGAGGCTTCCCTTCATTATATAGGGCTAGGGTTAGGGTTTCAAATGCAAGGGTTTAATTAACCCTTTATGTTTAGTCATGAAGAATTAAATTAATTAGGGTTTAGTCATTTCTAGGGTTTTAAATCTAAAACTAAAAATGCCAATTAGGGTTTCACTAAAAACTAGAATACCAATTAGGGTTTGGTCACAAGGTTAGACCTAATGGGTTTTTAGGGTTAACCTAAAACCTAAACATCTAGAACACCTTATAATTTATTTAATAAAACTCATCCCACATATTTACATAATTAAATTAAACAAAAAAATTACAATAATGTCCTAATCTGGAAATGTGGTAGTGACATGACGTCCTGAGCAATTGATGAGGATCGAGATCCGGACTAGCGTCGCAAGAACCTATTACGAAAAGCAAGGTTTAACGGAATTTCTAAAGAGTTAAACTGATATAAAATAACTAAAAACAGGGTTCTAGGATTATTCTAGGTCGAACGGGTCAAACCGGTAAAATTTGGATCAAAAAGTCAACTCGGGGTCCAAAAAGTCAACTTTGGGTCAAAACTAGGTCAAACGTTGACTTTTCCGATCAACAAGGGCAATTATGGTCGACAGTAGGTCAAACTATGGTACCCCTAAAATTCTAGGTCAAAACTAGCTCATTAAACTAGTAAACCTTCAAACCCGCCTCCTTGAGATACCGAGATACCCTCGGTATCCAATACCTCGACCTAAGCTACATACCCCGCCTATACCCACTAACACCTATGCTAACACGCGTAATTATATACACCAATACATATAAAAATAACTCTAATCTTATTCCTAGGCAAATGCTCAAAAACCTCGCCTCGATACTCAATACCTTGGGTATCTCAAGGTATTGAGATACCTTGATATCTCAAGGTATTGAGATATCCCGCTAACCCTCACTAACACTACTAACTAGCTAACTATCTGTCACGCCCCAGTCCCAAAATATATGGAACCAGGCCACGTGGCATTGGCCAGCTGACACGTCTCCGAGGATATCCCAATTTAATGGATCCTGGCGAAGCGTGCTACGCTGTCCTAAATCTAACAAGTCTAATATCAACAACAGGCAGTGTCTAATCTCATCCACAAACAACAAGTAAAATACTGAAATGAAAGACTGGAATATAAGGACATAGTCGAATGACATAGTACAACTGAAATATGTCTGGTGGGAACAAACCCACTACAAATGTTGGAGATAGAGTACTGATAGTCTGAAATAAGAGTACTGATAATAAGAGTGACTGAAACAACTGCTAACTAGGTAAGGAGCTCCAGTCATAGGCGGAAGGCCTACCAAGATGATCAGGGGTACTCTGATGGTAAAACCTCCAGCTCCTCGTCAAGAGCAAACCTCGTCTCCACACCTGGCCCGTACACTGTGGGGTAATAGGCCTCGTCCAGATCTGGAAGATAACCAGGTCCTTAGAGGGACGTAACAAGATACAATATGCATGCCAGATATAGTACTGAATAAAAGTAAAGAGGGTGTGCTAACCATCTAAGTGAATGCAATGTAAGGACAACCAAGGAACGTATATGTAGGTGTAGGCATAACGTCCAACGTCCTCTAGAGTGTGGTATCTGCAACGTCCAACACTCTAAGGGGCGTGGTATCGGAAATGTATATACGTCCGTAACACTCCGTAGAGCGCGGTGTCTGAATATAGAGAGTCAACGGGTCTGTGGTTCCTCTGGATACCACGGAGTCCGATGGGTGTATCACATACGTTTATCAGTTGTCCTTCCCGCCCAATGTAGATACGCAAGTCGAATACACGACGTGAGTGTACCGTATCTATATGCCAAGTCTCATCTAACTATAATACTCTAGAATACAGGCTAGTCCGTGATGCATGTCGTACGTACCGATAGCAAATCGGGTACGCGGACCCGCATCTCAATATGAATGTACCATCGTGAAACGTGTAAGTGTCACGGTCAAGGAAGATATCAAAATATCCTCACAGTAGAAGGTGAGTCAGCTAGCAGCTAGGTCAAGTACACTACTCATCGACGCATTGTCGACTGCACCTGAGTCAATCTCGAATGCGCACAGTTTTATGTATATTTGCAACATTTATCATTTAATTTTAAGCAGTAAATCAGCCAGATATGCTTGCCTGTCCCGGGTAGCTGCAAAATCCAAAGTCCTGCTCCTGATGCCTCTGCGGTACTGTCCAGCAGTCCTATATATGATATAATGATGACAATATTAGTCGCTACAATAGCACGACTAAAACACACTACTTGTATCTACAGCTGACACAGGGTCTGGACTGTATATATATATATATATATATATATATATATATATATATATATATATATATATACACTAAATTATAAATAAATATATTCAGATAATATGTAGGTTTAATAGTACAAAGAAATAGTACTTAGGTATTATTAGAAATACACTAATAATTATGTATATATACACATATTCAATAAATACATATATATGTATATAATAGATAATATTCTTAATATCATATATATACATATATTTAGATACTATTTATGTACATAAATAAATATACACAACATTAATTACATGTATTTAAATAGTAATTTTGTACCCAAGTAAATATACATAACATACTTATATATATTTGAATATATATATATTCATACACATATTAATATTCACAAGTATATATATATATTTATAGATATATAACCATATTTATGTACAAAGTATACAAGTAAATAATAATATATATATGTATATAATATACATATATTTATTATACTAATATACTAAATATATAAGGTATATATAATTATATATATACACACACATTTATATATATATATATATATATATATATATATATATATATATATATATATATATATATATATATATATATATATATATACACAAACAATAAATATACCAGTATATATATTTATATACAACATATAATAATTTGGTAATATATCAATACATAAAACTGTATTTCAGAAATATATACATTTATATGTATATATACATATACATATTAGGTAACTAATAATTATAAAGTATTTATACCCATGCATATTATATATATATATATATATATATATATATATATATATATATATATATATATATACTAGGTATATACATACATTTATATATATAAAATACGTACATATATATTTATATTATATATAAAATATTCTCATAATACATTAATACAGTATATTCACATAAGTATATATGTAAATACTAAGAAATACAGAAAATAATAATATATATACAGAATACGTATTAACTTCTAAATAAAATACAGGAATTATATATACACCCATTGCAGCACTAAATACGTATACAAATAGTAGTATAAATACATAAAATAATGTACCTATACGATGCTCAGGTCGAGGGGGTCCCGGTGGCTGGCCGTCGACGGCGGGGGTGGCCGAACGGAGCTCCGGCGAAGCTCGAGAAGTCGTCGGCTGCTACAGCAATGGTTTGGCTCGTCGACGCTGCGGGGACGAGGGCGGTCTGCTCCGGCGTTGGCCGGGGCTGGGAGTTGACGGGGAGGACGGTGGTTGTCTGGGGAGGAGCTCGGCTGAGTTGGGCGGTCGGCGGAGCTAAGGTGGCGGAGCAATCCACGATCGGGTGGTCGGCTGTCAGTGTAGGGAGGAGTGGCCCGAGTTGAGGATGGCGGGGAGTGCGGCGGTTGTGGGCGGAGTGGTCGTCGGGGACGGTGGTGGTAGGTAGGGGGAGGTCGGCGAAGGGGTCTGGGTCGGTGCGGGGGTCGTCGGACGTGGTGGCTGGCCGGGAGGAGGCGGCGGGTTGTGATGGGTTGGGGTAGAGCTCGGCTGGAGGGTTTTGGAAAATAGGGTTTGTGTGTTGGTTTTCTTGGGTTGTGTGCCAATACAAGTGATGTAACTTAATGTATAAGTAGGTGAGAGAGTGGGGGGGCTGCCTAGGGATTAGGGCCGGCTGGACATTGTTTTTGGGAAGTTGGGGATGTCCATCAAGATGAGGGGAGGGCTAGGAATGTAGCATTTTGAATGAAGGGCCATGATGTGCCCTTCATAAAGGTGTGCAAGTACACTAGGAATGGGGGGAAAATGAATGGATACGGTTAGGGAATGACAATTTCTTTCTCCATGATGTTGGGCCAATGAGAGGGGGTTACCTCATTGCAATTTTGCAAAAAGGCCCCTGAACAATTTGGTATTTGCACAATTTCTGAAATTGGGGATTTGATGTAAACAAACACCATGTTTGGTATTCTTCATTGGGCTAGGATGGTGTATGGTGTTTTGTATGAGGCTTGTGGGTGTGGGTGTGGGTTTGGGTTGGAGTTGGGTCTAATTTAATTGAGGTTAGGTCACCACGTTAATTAATTCATAATTAATGCACCGGGTGTCTCTAATTTAATTTAACAAGAACCGGGGGTCTAAATTGGGTTGGACAAGGGTCATTAGTGTGGTAGGCTCGGTGTACAATAATGTCATGATCTGGGTTGGTCAAATCGGATCGAGATGGGGTCTCAATTTCGATTGGAACGGACAACGAACGTAATTACGCAATTTATTTAATTTGCGTACGGACGTTTGTAACGACTTTTGTGCGACTAAAATCAGGCACAAAAATCAGTATCCGGGGTTTGTTTAAGGTTCAATATGATAGGTTAGTATGTCTAGGCCAGGTATGTGGAAATTGTTTTAGGGTAATAGCTAGGGTAGTACCTAAAACAACAAATCATTGCACAGGTATTATAATACTATATAATAAATCTTAATTATATCTAGTTAACCCTAATTAGGCTATTTGAATTAAATTACCCTAATTTCTGGTCGAGGGGGTTTACAACATACCCTCCTTAGAGCATTTCGTCCTCGAAATTAAAAATAGACATATATACAACTATTGAATGAAATAAATACTATCACATACCTAGGCCTTCGAAGAGATGGGAAAAGCGTTGCTGAATATCGTCCTCTCGTTTCCAGGTTGATTCACCTGGTGCGTGATGCCTCCATGCGACACGAACTAGAGGGATAGTCTGGCCTCGCAATACCTTCTCGCTTCGATCTAGGATCTCTACCGGCTCCTCCTGGTATGACAAGCTTGGACCAACGGTGATCTCCGAGTGGTCAAGCACGTGACTCGGATCCGGTATGTACCTCCTCAGCTGAGATACATGGAAGACGTCGTGAACTCCTTCCAGTGTCTGCGGCAAGGCCAATCTGTAAGCAACTTCTCCGACGCGCTCTAGCACATCGAAGGGTCCGATGTACCTCGGACTCAGCTTCCCTCTGCCTCTAAATCTGATGGTTCCTCTGGTAGGTGAAATCTTCAGGAACACATGTTCTCCAACCTGGAACTCTAGGGGTCGTCGATGCACATTAGCCCAATGCTTCTGCCTGTCCTGTGCTGCTCGTAGATGCCCTTGGATCTTCTTCACCTTCTCCACTGTATGGATGATCAACTCTGGCCCTAGAATCTGCCTCTCGCCTACATCGCTCCAACATACGGGGGAACGACACTTCCTACCATACAATGCCTCATAGGGAGCCATCTGAATGCTCGCCTGATAGCTATTGTTGTAGGAAAATTCGACCAAGTACAAGTGGTCCTCCCATGAACCGCTGAAGTCAAGCATGCATGCCCTCAACATGTCCTCAAGCGTATGAATGGTGCGCTCGGATTGTCCATCTGTCTGCGGGTGGTACGAAGTACTGAACTTAAGGCGGGTACCAAGACTCTCTTGCATACTCCTCCAAAAGTACGATGTGAACCTCGTATCCCGGTCAGACACGATACTGACTGGCACTCCATGCAATCGTACAATCTCCCTCATGTACATGTCTGCCAAGACTTCCGTAGATTGCCCAACCCTGAAGGGTAAAAAGTGGGCAGACTTGGTGAGTCTATCTACGATTACCCATACCGCATTGCGACCACTAGGACTTCTCGAGAAACCCGTGACGAAGTCCATGGTGATGTGCTCCCATTTCCACTCCGGTATCGTGAGCGGTTGAAGTAATCTGGCAGACCTTTGATGTTCAGCCTTGACTTGCTGACACACCAGACACTTAGCCAAGAAGCGGGCTATCTCTCTCTTCATCCCATGCCACCAGTAGTACTGCCTCAGGTCTTGGTACATCTTCGTGCCTCCTGGATGAATATAGTAGGTCGAACTGTGCGCCTCCGTCATCAGCTCCTGGCGTAGCTCTTCATTCGGAACATAAAGACGATCTCCACATCTCAAAGTCCCGTCCTCGTGTATATGCAGTCCCGTCTGTATTCCAGCCTCTGTCCTCTGTCGAAGCCTCTGAAATATGGCGTCCGTCGGCAAAGCAGCCTTGATTCTCTCCACCAATGTCGATTGCACCTGGAAACTCGACATCTGGCCGTCTACTCCGGGCATAATGACTTCGATACCCAACTGTTCTAGATCTCTCAACAGGTGTTGTTGGGTAGTCAGGAAAAATGCTATGGGCTTCCTGCTTAAAGCATCGGCTACCACATTAGCCTTTCCCGGATGGTACTGCAGCTCAATCTCGAAGTCCGCCATCACTTCGAGCCAACGTCTCTGCCTCTGGTTCAGGTCCTTCTGTGTGTAGACGTACTTTAGGCTCTTGTGATCGATGAATATCTCCACGCGCTCTCCGTACAGGTAGTGCCTCCAAAGCTTCAAAGCAAAGATCACTGCGACAAGCTCCAAGTCGTGGGTAGGATAGTTCTTCTCATAGGTCCTCAACTGCCTAGAGGCATAGGCCACAACCTTCCCATGCTGCATCAAGACGCATCCTAATCCTTTCCCGGACGCATCGCTATAGATCACGAATCCTCCGGGTCCAGAAGGTATGGTCAAGATGGGTGCTGTAGTCAGACGCTTCTTCAGCTCATCGAATGCCGTCTGACACTCCTCTGTCCAGGTGAACTCCTGATCCTTGCGGGTCAAGCGGGTCATCGGCTCTGCGATCCTTTCGAAGTTCTCTACGAACCTCCGGTAATATCCGGCAAGTCCTAGGAAACTCCTCACCTCCGAGACGTTGGTAGGGGTCGGCCACGTCTCTACTGATGAAATCTTCGCGGGATCTACTGAAATGCTATCTCCCGAGATAACGTGTCCAAGAAATGCGACACGATCTAGGAGAAACTCGCACTTGCTCAGCTTGGCATAAAGCCTCTCTCGTCTCAGCGTCTCTAGCAATAGCCTCAAGTGCTCCCCGTGCTGCTCGTGGCTCTTCGAATACACCAAGATGTCGTCGATGAAGACTACCACGAACTGGTCCAGATACTCATGGAAGACTCGGTTCATCATGTTCATAAACACAGCAGGCGCATTTGTCAATCCAAAAGGCATCACTAAGAACTCGTAGTGACCATAACGAGTCCTAAATGCTGTCTTTGGAATGTCTTCCCTTCGCACCTTCACCTGATGATAGCCCGATCTCAAGTCGATCTTCGTAAACACCACTGCTCCTGTCAGCTGGTCGAACAGATCGTCGATTCGCGGTAGAGGGTACTTGTTCTTGATAGTCAGAGCATTAAGGGCTCTGTAATCAATGCACATCCGGAACGTCCCGTCCTTCTTTGGTACAAACAGCACTGGTGCTCCCCAGGGTGATGCACTAGGACGGACGAATCCCTTGATCTGCAACTCCTCTAGCTGTAGCTTCAGCTCGTCAAGCTCCTTCTTCGCCAACCGGTACACATTTGATGATACCGGTGCTGCTCCAGGTATTAGCTCAATGGTGAACTCCACCCCTCTATCAGGCGGTAGGCCTGGCAACTCCTCTGGGAAAACATCCTCGAACCTGCAACAATTTCTGGGGGTGCCGTCTCCATCGCCATGTAAGCTCCAGCTGTGTGTCCTACTCCTCGCTCGATGGTGCCTCGCATGAATTCGAACTCCGGGTGTCCTGGCAGTCTAAAAGTAACGCTACCCTTCTGACAATCTAGTACGGCATTGTACTGGCTTAACCAGTCCATGCCTAGAACTACGTCGAAAGCTGGCATTGGGAGTACCAACAATCGCGCTCTCATCTCTCTACCACAAACTACTACCGAGCACGTTCTAATGGTGCTGGTAACCGGTACGATGCCTCCTCCAGTAAGTATCTTCCAACTCTTAGATAAGGGAGAGGTTGCTACTCTATGCATTGCTACGAAGCTACTAGATATAAATGACAGTGTAGCTCCAGAATCAAACAGTGCAGTTGCAGGTAATGATGCAACTAGAATTGTACCTGTAATAGCCTCTCCCTCTGGTTCCTCCTCGATAGAGGCTAAAGCAAAGGCTTGCCCGCGCCACTGCCCTCCTGCCTGCTGTCGGGCCTGGTTGAAGTGTACCTCCTGTGGGACCAAGGGTGGTCCTCTCTGCTGTCCTCCGGTAGCTGGTAGACGCTGACCTCCTGCAGGGGGTAGTATCCTCAATGGTGGTGCTGCTGGCCTCTGCCCAGTCTGGGGTGCTGCATCTCTGCGCTGGGGTCAGTCTCTAGCAAGGTGCTGGCTCGCTCCACAGACCATGCAGAGCCCGAGCTTCTTTCGGCAGTCTCTGATGACGTGTCCCCTCTTGCCACAAAAGTGACAGGTCGGAAGCTCCTTCTGCTGATACGGCGTTGTCCTCTGCTGCGCCTGCGCTCCTGGACGGCGGATCGGTCCTCCTGCTCCTTGTTGGGTCCTGGCTGGTACGTTCGCGCTGGAACGTCTCGCTCCTCCTCCTATAGCTTCCTGGATCCTCGCCTCTGATAGGAACTCTTCATAAGAGATCCTCGCCTGGGTAGTGGTGTACCTCTGCAACTCGTGAGAGAGGCCATGGTGGAATCTCCTGGCCTTCTCTAGGTCGTTGCGGATCAGGGCTGCACCGAATCGGCTGAGTCTGCTGAACTCTCCGTCGTAGGCGTCCACAGTCAGGTTCCCCTGCTCCAGGTGCAGGAACTGAGAGTACATGGCGTTCCTCACCGTAGCTGGAAAATACTTCGAGTTGAAGTGTTCCAGAAATTCCTCCCAAGTCTGTTGTCTGCCGATGCTGCGCTCCATAGAGTCCCACCAGTGATGGGCGTTGCCTGTGAGTTGGGCCCTCACCGCGGTCATCCAGAGGTCGGGGTGTAGCTGCGAACCCTCTAACAGCATCTCAGTGTTGGAGACCTAGTCTGAGATCTCCTCTGCCGTCTCCTTGCCCGAGAAGGTTCCCGGGCCCATCTATCTGAAGCCTCGTACCGTGCCCGCTTGCTGGACAGGTGCAGGTGCAGGTGCTGGTGCTGGTGCTTGGGCAGGTGCCCTCTCCAGTACTGCCATCAGGCCCTGTCTCAGGGTCTCCGTCTGTTGCCACTGGGCCTGCATCATCATCTGGAAGAACTGCATCATCTGGGGTTGTCCCTCCGCTGGTGGCATCTGAGGTGGAAACGGTGGAGGTGGTGGAAGTGGTACCTCCGGCTGTCTCCTTGGTGTCTCCTCAGGTGTCGGCCTCTCGTACTGCGGCATCGGTGTCGCCCTCGAGGTCTGCCCCTCGAAGTGCTGCCTCGGGATCGTCTGCGATGTCTGGCCCTCGGGCTGCTGCGTCCTCTCGTCGGGAGAGATCTGATGCCAGTGCATCATCGGGGCCTGAGGGATCACCTGTGCCTCGGGCTGTGGCAGCTCTCTAGGTGGTCCCTGAGTCGTATCCTCCCTCGGTGCTGCAGGTGGCACTATGGCACCAAGTATCTCACGTCTGCTGCGAAGGTTCATCTCGCTGTAAGAGATAGAACTTCATTAAAAGAGTACAGAATCAATCAAACATGATGCAAATATTTTAAAGCACGGAAGAGGTTCAAAGGCGTAATCAAGTGGATGAGACCTAGTAATTTCTATCCTATTGCATGCTCGCTGAGCACGTTGCCATACCACAAGCGATAAACATTTAATGTTACTGACCTGCATGGGCCACCACTAAAACCATGTCACGCCCCAGTCCCAAAATAT